>OY757260.1:6012117-6043926 GCA_963584085.1 Pyrausta aurata
GTTATATCGACATCTTGCGATCGTTTATATACCTATATCTATCTATACCGCGTCGCGCGCGACGCGACAAGCCAACCCATGCAACGGGTGCTGGCCTGATTCTCAACAGCGCCATCTAGTGGCCTCAGATCATAGAAAGATATATTCTGTGAGGCTTGCCACGTGTCTTCTCCGACATGCACAAACAGAACTATCACGAAAAACTAGTGGTGTAACTGCACAAATAAATAATGCGCCAGACAACATACCAATTGTCTCGGTTTCGAAGTTAGGAATTTTCTTCGTTTTGTTACGAATACCAGACAACGATTGTGACGGGGCGTCTCCCATTAATACTTAAATACATATTAGCATCCATGACTTAGTTAGGTACAAATGCTCATGCTTATCACATAAACATTTGCCCCTTGCGGGACTCGGACCCGCGACCGCTGGCATGGTAGTCAGAAGCGCTAACCACTACACGAAACAACAAAGTTGACAAGCTTTTTATATAATGCTGACTGATGTGTTCTGTGTGCAGGTTTGCTACCCGTACGGTGGATGGCGGTGGAATGTCTAGTCGACGGGGTATTCTCTTGCCAGTCAGACGTTTGGGCGTGGGGCGTCTTGTGTTGGGAGGTATGTTTGTTTAAATCAACTTATAAATTCACATAGCTCATAACTCATAAGTTTCAAAGATGGTTAATGATATATATTTTTTCAACAGGTGTTATCACTGGGTCAGCAGCCATACCCCGCGCGGACTAACAGACAAGTGCTCGCGTACGTTCGAGCTGGTGGAACGCCTGATCGGCCGCCAAATTGTCCTGCTGCTTTGTAAGTATCAATCACGATGGTTACCGCAATTTCACTTAAAACGCACGTCGGAGTGAACAGGCTTCTTCTCAGTGAGCTCGATCCCTCGTCGTCTCAGTCTATGCCACGTTTGGTCTTGTCTGGAGACAAGAGCGAACCCATTTCGTATAAAAAATACGACTTAAGGTCGCGAAAATAGAAGTTAATGACTTATCTGACATTCATGTGAAGTTCACATTAGGACGGCAGGAAGTTCATCTTTTGAACCTTTTACCTTGTTTTGTGCAAAATCATTTTCTTTTTTATCTACTTTCCTTTAAATTGAATGTGGTACGAGTACCTATTATGTAGGCTCTTATGTTAAGTAACGTCTGACTGGGCTTCAGAAAGTTATTATAAGTTTGCTTCAGACATCAGTGTCGTTACCGAACGTGGAACAAAAAGTTATGCCTGACTAATTTGGAATTAAAGAAAATTTATTTTCACCTTAGTTTTTAACCTTACAGCAGTGAAGTGCATGCAGTATCTTCTGCAATTAAATTGTTTTCCCTTTTTGCTAACTCTTCACTGATGGATGTGTTATCCTCGTGGTCCTACGTACAGCTACGAGCTGCTGCAGAGGTGCTGGAGCTACGGCGCGGAGGCGCGGCCGTCGTTCCGGCAGTGCCTGGAGCTGGTGTCGGCGCTGCGCGACAGCACCTCGCCCGACGCCGCGCTCGCCGCCTCGCCCGAGCCGCAGCCGCACTACCTCACGCTGCTGCCCGACGGTGAGGATAGCTCACCATACACTTACCGGCACTGCCCTTGGTCTATGACTTCATTCACCTTTTACTTTTGCATAGCTTTGAAACAGCCGCTCAGTACATTAATTAAGTAACTATAGGTAAACCGCTTCATTGAGACTTCGCCTGCGGGGTACAGGGGCGTGGGGGAAGACGATATAGCGGTTCGCGCGCGAGGTGCGCGCCGCTCGCTAACCGCGCTCTCGTCTCCCCCCCGCACCTCATCGCCCCGCAGGCGAGGTCTCAATTTCGAGGTATAAGACCTCGAAATTGACATGTCAAAATAAGGTTATAAGTTTTATTATCATTCTTGTGTCTTTGACAACGTCAAAGAAACGTATCGGTAGAGTAACAAAATGATGAACTCTGTGCCTTAAAACTAATCCTGACATGCGCAAGTGGACCTGAGTTTGAATTTTATTGATGCAACTAATTCATCGTCATTATAGTATAATTCTTCATTCCATTAATCATTACGTCATAAACCAAAACCTAACCGTGTATCGTATCGATGATCTTTTGCAAAAATTTTCTTTGATATAATTTATTTAACACGTTCCGGGACAGTGAACGTCTACAGGCGTGAAAACAATAAAACATCTATTGTGTCTGAAATAGTGTCCCGGAACGTGTTAAAAGTAAATAAATAATGGTATAGGGTATCGTGGTATCTAGCCCATTGATTACTTTGTGCAGAGAAATTGTAAAATCTGATAAAAATATATATTACTTTTCTTCAGTTTCTATGTTTTTGAGCATGCATGATCCATCATTGTAATAAATCATTTATGTATGTGACTAACCTTTTACAATATTGTGCATGGGCCGCATGACAGACGCCATCGACAACCGCACCTACCTGCTGGACGAGAATGACAACGCATTCCTAGGTTCGTTACTCATCACCTCACACTACTTGCTCCTTCACATTAATACAGCTCGTTGACACATGCTTTCCATTTTATTGTATCGGATAAGTTCTTCTGTCAATGGCATATGGATTTATATTAGCGACTTCACTCATGACACTGTATTCCGTATACAGCAAATAGTATTAATTGTATTTTTAGAACGGATACCATAAAAACGAACACTGTGTACGAACGGGCTGTTAGGTCTCAAGCGGCTTCGGTGCGCGACTGTCCTTCATAATAAAAGAGCACTTGCTCCGGTCGCGACATAATGTGAAGGAGCTATATTAACTTCGTCCCGTGAGGATATTATTTAATCGAGTGCACATTCCAGACGAGGACGTCCCCGAGACGCAGATGGAGCCGTCGCACCTGCTGCCGCAGCGCGCGCCCAAGTACCTCGAGCTGATGTACGACAGCGACTCGCCGACGGTCAGCGACGGGTACGAGATCCCGCGCACCGCCTACGCGCCGTTCGCGCGCCACAGCATCGTGGGCGTCGCGCCCAACAGACTCGTGAAGCCCCCGCTGTACCGCTCGCGCTCGCTGCGCGCCGGCGCGCGCCCGCCCAACGCGACCATCGTGCCTCTGCGCAACGGGCTCAACAAACGCGCCTCGCTCTGCGAAGCCCCGCGGCCCGGCTCGTCGCGCAACCGCCGATTCGATTTCGACGAGCACGTTTTCAAGACTACATTTTGATCTGTGATATTAGACCTCCCTTAACGTTCTTGTACATTATCCACCGATTCGTGTCTTTGTAACTGTAGGTTATGTATTTAATTATTTATTTCTTTTGTATACCTGTAAATAGAGTCGACTCGTTGTATATAATAGAGTATGAGTGTATTGTTTGAGATGATAGTGGGCGCGGCTAGCACGCGTGAATGTGGATAAAAGTATAGTGCATTTATTGTAAATTATTAATGATACATTAAAGTATTTTGACCAGAGGTACTGTTATTTCCACTGAATAGATAAATAAGATTAGAAATGCCCCGGTCAGTGCAGCAGAGGTGAGCTTGTTGTGAGCATATGAGCATGAGCAGTACTTCAGTCGCGTGACAAGAGCGTTGCAGTAATATTCTGCAAGAACAGCGATTTTGTTGCACCAAGTATTTAAAAAATATTCATTGATGACTGTGCATCCACATTACTAACAAAATTGCTACCTTAGCACGCAATGTATCGCATCCAATTTGCTTAGTTCGCTTGCGTACACAACGATAGGGATGTAGCTCTCGGCACAGTAAAAATATCGATAAATGGTAATTTCCCTACTGATGTATTAAAAGATTAAAACATCGCCGCTTCGCTAAAAAAGTGTACAATCTCAAAAATACCAAACTTTAGAGGAGAGTGTTTTGAAAGTTTAACAATTAATAAAAGCGTCATTTATAAAGTTAAGAAGTAGATTTTTTTATCTAAAAATAATTCAATCCTTTATCTTTCAAAATAATATTTTATTCGATAATATTAAGAAAACGTATATATGAAAAAAAAACTTTAAAAAATACTTGTTTTGACTTTAGCTACTTTTTAAGAAAATATCTGCTCATAATTTAGTTAAAGTGATAGTTTATTTATGAAGAAAACATAAAAAAGATGGCGTGTTTAAATGAAAAAACAACAATGTAACATAACATTTAACATTAAACCTGTAAATTATTAAAATCTTCTACAAAATAAAGAATTAAACATTATTACTAGGTATGACTAAAACTTTTAGACGTTTAACATCACGGCACACTATTATGCTTTTAATAAAACAACAATTTTTAGGTTTTTCCGAGTATTAAAAATATTATTATCTCTAAGATTTTTACTTTCTTCTTGACAGAAAGTATCTATCAAAATATTAAAACAGAGCTACGACCCGCTGGAACTTCTGAGCTGCTATAGCATAGCAGCTAAGATCACTCTACATACTGGATAGGACGAACCAAGTCCAGAAGATCTCGTCATGGAATCCAAGGACTAGATCATTAGTCTAAAATAGATTCAAAACTGCGGCTTTCTCGATGTAAAACGTGGGAAGAAAAGTGCAACGTTGCGAGATCCATCTTCTGCGACGCGAGGGAAGAACCCTACGTGACGGTTGCACATTGGAGGCTCACCTACAGCAACAAGGAAGTAGAAGTAGTACTGGTGGCAGCACGCGCGAAGGTCCCAGATTGGAGCTACAAACAGCATTGATTGGAAAAAGGTTTGCGAAGGCCATCGAGCAACAACACTGACTTCGCATCAATGACACTGTCTACTAGAGTGACTTGCAGACAGTCTTACTTATGTTGGCTGAGGAACGGAAGTCGAAGCTACACGACCCTTGTAGCACACCGGCTCGGCGAGACCACACAAGAAACGAGCTTAGCTGACGTGGCAGTGGGTTCCTGCAACTCACCAGAACTTAACTGATGTGGTAACACGAGCAGGCTACGTGCCAACGTCAAAACAAGATCCATGGTTTGGAGTAATTTCTAGAGAAGCCTAGGCGAGACTGGCTACGCCCAGAAGAAAGCAGCGATGACATCGCAACCGAACTGTTATACGTTAACACTGAAGAACAGAAAAAAGGGGATGCAGCACAACCTGACATCAGCCCATTGGATCCAGGGCAAGAGTACTGCAGTTCGTGGACTGTTGCCGCAAGAAGAACACTGTGCTCAGCCACGACCATATCGAGAAGGCAACGAATCTCTGGCTGCGACGAGGACAACAAGACTCGTTTCCTCAAGAAATAGACTGCACGAAGAAAGGCATTCTTCATCGCTTCAACCTATTGTTGGAAGATGGACTTCTGAAGCTCAATGGACGCGCGAATAAGGCAAAAGTTACCTTAAACAACTTGGCAACCCATACCACTGGACGGTCGTATACAGTATACAGTGGTTGGGTTATAAAAGTGCCAAACAATAAATCCATAGTAACAGTGAGTAAATTAAATCAGTGCAGTTTCAGGAGGTCCCCTCCTCAGTGCCTAGCAACAAGTAACTATGATCATTCTGCAGACCATTCGCTCTGGGCCAGGATGTAATCTACTCCTCCTCCATGGCCTAACTCCTATGGAAGTAATTTCGAAATAGTCTTATTTGATTTGTCATCTTTACCATTTTTAAACTATACAATTTAAAAAAGAATCTTCAATTTCCACGTTATTTTTTCGTTAAAAATAAACAATTTATAAATAATACAGTTGTTAGTTCAATATTTTATGGTAAAAACTGCATAATTTTGAGTATGTATAGTCTTTCTGAAAAGATTTGTCTAAATGTGAGGCCACTGTTATCACAAATACCATTCAAATACGATATAATATAGTATTAAAGAGAATTACAACTTAATTATGAGAAAATACTGCGTTGATTGTACTAATGATTTGTCTAAACTGAAAAATGATTTCTTTTTGTGCGAAAAACATGCAAAATCGCGCTAATTCAAAACTAAACATTAGATCCCCTAGCGGCGATTTTGTGAAGTAGCCTTTTTAGTCACTATTGAAGAGAAACATTAGGTGATCCTGAGTATTTCTGTATATATAACTCGATTTCGCAAAAATTTCGTTTTTGTATACTTTTTGTGAGAAGCGGCGACATGATTAATAGTTTCCCGCTTATTCATAATAACTCAAACGGTCTTTTAAACATATTTTAGCTATTACACTGATTTGTATGATTCTTTCTTGGCGCTGTCATCATTTGACAGAAAGTGACAAAACAGTGTAATAGCTAAAATAGGTTTAAAAGACCGTTTGAGTTATTATGAATAAGGGGGTTAAAATAAATATTGTTTAGTATTTATTTATAACAAACTAGCTTTTGCCCGCGACTTCGTTCGCGTGGACTTCAGGTTCGTCCCGTCTAGTAGCGCAAAAAATGTGTTTTTTTACGACCTCACATTAGAAACCTCAAAAATTGTAGCCTATATGTTATTCTGATGTATAAGCTATATTGTGGTAAAGTTTCATTCAAATCCATTCAGTAGTTTTTACGTGAAAGAGTAACAAACATCCATACATCCATACATCCATACTTACAAACTTTCGCCTTTATAATAGTAGTAGGACTAGCGCCCTCCCGCGACTTACAAAATGGTAATACTTTCCACGCCTATCGTCAATTACATGTAATTCTTTCGGATGCTAGAAAGAGTAGGCTATTCTATGTAGGTATGTACCCTTTCATAATCAACAACACCTAAAGGCCGTTCTCATGAAAAGTTTGCAGAAAAGTTTCACATTGAACTCCTTCGACAACATGAGAGCGTAGATGTCCACCGGCAATATGACCTTCTGAAGATTGCAGGATTGCATTGGATACAGTAGACCGCTTGCGAGTGGTCGCTGTGGAAAACTGTGGGGTCTATTCAACTATTCCGTTAAAACAAAAAAAAAATTAATAAAGTCTCTTCTCGAGAGCAACACCAATCACAAACATGTGTCAAAATAATGCGTTTTCAGACATGTCAATTTTTTGTCAAAAATAAAATAAAAGATATGTTAATATTAATTTATTTTAATATTAGTTTAATCAGTCAGGTATCAAACGAATGCCGAGAGTCGCATAACAATGGAATTTTTATTGTGTCTCGTTTACACATACTTGACGAGTTAATCAAATTATTAATGTTTAGCAATACGTAAAAGTATTATTTTCTCTATTTCAAGTTATGTATAGCAACACCATTTTTTTTCTTATTGTTTTTTATCGGAAGGTAATTGTACAACACTTTGATGCGATCAAATGTGTCGTAAAATTATCCAAATACGCAAACCTAAAATCTTATGTTTTTTTTTCAATTCATAATGAAAAAATACATTACAAAGGGTAATTGAAGTTATCGACCTAAAAATATATCAACTTTTACCACAACCTAGTATTTTGACCACTGAATAGATAAATAAGGTTAGAAATGGTCAGTGCAGCAGAGGTGAGCTAGTTGTGAGCATATGCACGAGCAGTACTTCAGTCGCGTGACAAGACCGTTGCACTAATATTCTGCAAGAACAGCGATTTTGTTGCACCAAATATTTAAAAAAATACTCATTGAAGGTAGCAATTTTGTTAGTAATGTGCACGCACATTACTAACAAAATTGCTACCTTAGCACGTAATGTATTGCATCCAATTTGCTTGGTTCGCTTGCGTACACAACGATAGGGATGTAGCTTACGGCACAGTAAAAATATCGATAAATGGTAATTTCCCTACTGATGTTTTAGGAGATTAAAACATTATTAATTAGTTAAAATAAATATTGTTTAGTATTTATTTATAACAAACTAGCACCCTCCCGCGACTTCGTTCGCGCGTCTAAGTTTTACCGTTCCCATAAATCGTAGAATTTTTTATAAGCCAATACGCATTACTACTTCTATAGTCTTCCCCTATAAATATGCTATCTAAAAATGTATCTGACATAATTTATAACCAGACAAATAGTTTCTGATATTAGCGCGTTCAAACAAACAAACAAAAACATCCAGCTTTTTAATTAGTATATTTACAGTGGTGGACAGCTAATTAAAGACACTTTGAAATTTGTATGTTAATCAAGTTTTGGGTTCCAATAATTTTGTATTATGAATACATAGAAACCAGCTACTGTTGTAAAATAATCATATGGGTTTTACGTATAATTTGGAGTTACTATTTGCCATAACATTGATCTATTTTTCGTAATTTTTGACCTCAAATCTATTATGAGCAGAATAAGTATACCAGTGATGTGGACAACTAATTAAAGACACCTAATGTAAGTTACTGAAAACCAAAAAAATACTGAAACTACAAAAAAGTTAGTTTATATGACATTGAAAATAGTATTTTTTTAAATTTTTTACAAAGTTTTTGATGTTTTATTGTATGTCGTTTAGCTGTATTTTGACCTTAACTTAGTCCTAGCATTGGTGATATGCGTTTCTTGTTATAATGTATTAGAATTTGTTCTAATGCTTTCATAAAAGCGCCGTATACTTAATCAACATTACCAACATGTCTCGCTAGTGTATTATCTAATACAAGAATCTCAATTTTTTCGATTGTATTGATATTAGGACTATTATGGTAGCATATCTAAAAGATAGACATTGTCTCTTAGGAAAACTGAGACGGCCGTTGCAGTCGGTTTATTAAGTCGTTAGTAAGTCTAAACTACAAGATATTCTAGAAAAGATGCTTAGTCAGCTAAGGGTAAGATAGGCTGTTATTGAATATTATTGTTTAGGTATTCCATCCATGTACTAGCATTTTTTCATAGGTCCAGCAATACGCCTAGAAAATCAACGGCACACTATGATGTTTCCTCACTTTATATCTTACAGTTATATGATACATAGTCTTGTTAAATTGTCGTCTCATATACCGTTTTTCGTCGTAATTACATCTATTGTTTATTTACATTCGAAAACATCTCAATTATCCACTTTGATTCGGTCCGCGTTGAGAATGTATTTAGGAAAACCGCATCCGTGAAATATTTGGCATATTATAAATTTGGTAACTTATAAAATTTTCTTCAGTGCAAGTTTTCCTCGCATAATCTAGGCCTTATCATTCTTGCTAAAATATTTAACGATCTTCCTGCAGCAAATACTGTCATGAAAATATGCTTTGATCCTTAATATTTTTCATCTAGAAATCCCATTCTAGGTCTTTCAGTGGGGTCCTATTCTAAGGTCCTGACATCTATCGCATTGGAAACTTTGTAATATTAGACAAATAATAGTTAGTAGGTAGTTACCAACGCTAAAATTATCTTAATGACGCATTTATGAAAGCATTAGAATAAATTCCAATACATGCTTGCAAGGAACTAATAGCACTAATGCCAGGACCGTGCCAAGACTAAATAAAGGTCAAAATGCAGCTAAACGACATACGACAAATTATCAAAAACTTTGTAAAACAATTGAGAAATGACTATTTTTATTTCATATTAACTGACTATTTTGTAGTTTCAGTTTTTTTTTGGTTTTCAGTAACTTACATTAGGTGTCTTTAATTAGTTGTCCACATCACTGGTACACTTATTCTGCTAATAATGGATTTGAGGTCAAAAATTACGAAAAATAGAACACTGTTATGGCAAATAGTAACTTCAAATTATACGTAAAACCCATATGATTATTTTACAACAGTTGCTGGTTTCTATGTATTCATAATACAAAATTATTGTAACCCAAAACTTGATGAACATACAATTTTCAAAGTGTCTTTAATTAGCTGTCCACCACTGTATATATTATAGATAAATGTTATATGTATTTTACGTCCTTTGACACAACACGTAGACCGGGTCTGATTTTTTTTCTTATTTTTTATGTTGCATGTAGTTTTAATTTTTCTTGTTTGCTATTAATAAAATAAAGTTTTTTAAACTTATACGGGGATATTATCTTTTTATTAAACAACAAAATGGAAATACTATCTACACCTATTGTCAATTATATAATTATAGGAGGCTATTGCTATTGTGCCATGTAGATCTACCCTATCATAATCAACAACACCTAAAGGCCGTTCCCACGAAAAGTTTGCAGAAAAGTTTTACATTGAACACCCTTCGACAACATCAGAGCGTGGATGTCCACCGGCAATATGACCTTCTGAAGATTGCAGGATTGCATTGGACATAGTAGACCGCTTGCGACCGGTCGCTGTGGAAAACTGTGGGGTCTATATAACTATTCTGTTGAAACAAAAAGATATATTAGTAAACTCTCTTCTTGAGAGCAACATCAATCACAAACATGTGTCAAAACATTGCGTTTTCAGACATGTCAAATTATTGTCAAAAATAAAATAAAAAATATGTTAATATTAATTTATTTTAATATTATTTAAATCAAATTATTAATGTTAATCAATACGTAAAAGTATTAATTTTCTCTATTTCAAGTAAAGTATAGCAATACAATTTTTTTTCTTATTGTTTTCTATCGGAAGGTAATTGTACAACCCTTTGATGCGATCAAATGTGCCGTAAAATTATATACGCAAAACTAAAATCTTATGGTTTTTTTTCAATTCATATTGAAAAAATACATTACACCGGTAATTGAAATTATCGATATCGATCGACCTAAAATATCGACTTTTACCACAACGTAGTATTTTGACATTAAAGAACGAACGTAGCGGAATGATGATTGATGGTTCCACAGCTAGCAGCTCTGTGATTGGTAGTTGGTTTTACGTACTAATCACACCAATCACAGAGCTCCCAGCGGAAAGTGTGATTGGTTTGTGATATTGGTGCGTTGATTCATTGATTGGTGCTTTTGGCACTGCAGCAACAACGCCGTACCGCCCACCGGCGACACAGTTTCTCATACAAACGAACTGTCAGAACGTTTCTAACCTTATTTATCTATTCAGTGGTTATTTCATCGGAGATGCTATAAGAGATATTGACGTTTTAAATAAAAACACGATCCAATATAAGTAACATACGATTTTATTACTGCTGTAATACATGGATAATGCTGTCATAGACAGACAGAGACACAAATATAATAAATGAAATATTTTACAGATATTCTTATTATTTACATTTTTTACTATACTGATTGGAAAATTCAGTTTTTATATTATAACTACAATGTACGTGATTATAGTGATAACTTTACTGATGAAACAAGATAAGTCGTCCAAGATTTTTATTGGTATGATCATGAAGAAAATGTAACTTAAAAACAAACGAAAAACATTTTATTTGGTTCAAATAATATGCCTGTAACTTCTGGCTGAAAAATATGAGATATAGTAAATACCAACTATCTATTTACAGATTTTATAGATAAAAAAAATACCTCAATAGGTATAAAGGAAGTATACAGTTAAGTATTATTTAAAACTACTCGCAAGACTGTGCTTGTTGACATGTCTATTTTATGTCGTAAGAAAATATGATAATAAGAAAAATGTCCCCTTCATTTTAACGATCGATAGTGAGACCACCAAGCAGATCAATCACACAGTTGATTGTGTCACTAATGGGCCCACCAACAGTAAATTACTATTATCTATTATTTAAACTAATATTTTATTCTAGTACGCAGTTACTGCTAAATCAGTCCTAAAAATAAAACATTTGGTACGGAAACCGTAACTTTAAATCTACTATTGCGCGGCCGCTCACTCGGCAAATGTTTCCAACATTCAAGCGACACTCAAGTTGAGGCTCCGTTATTATGTCACCATTGGAATCTTATAATAACAGTGAACCGTATCTAATCTATGTACCATGCATGATTCATCAAGTCCAATGTAAGAATAACATCCAGGCTCAATTCAGGCTTTTATTGGCAGCAACGCTGTAAGAATTGTCAAAGGATTTAAAGACCTATCTATGCACTACTTTTGCACAAGCTTTTCTACGCTTTGACATTACAACCGCTCGTCGCCGACCGCAGCAATTTCAGCTCAAATTGAGCCTAACGGAGCGTCAAGTTTGCGTAATAAACAACCTCTTTACTTACGCTAGCCTATCTTCAACCTGTCACTCGCCATCCTCCGCCACCTCCTCCTTAACCCTCTTGTCCCTCTTGATCTGGTCCGTGGTGGTGACGGCGGCGCCCAGCTCGGGCGGGTCGTGGTGGTCGTCGTCCTGCGCGTCGTCCTTGCTGTTCTCGTGCAGCAGCACGTACTCGCGCTGGGAGAAACCGAACTTGACCACGTCACGCTCGAGGAGCTCCACGTAGCGGCGGGGCTCTATCTTCTTGTTGTTGACGAACGTGCCGTTGGCGGAATCTGTAACGATGGAAGAGTTTAGTATTCGATTGTGTGGGTCAAATGACAAGTGTAAATTTAGAAAGTTGTTGAAGAATCGGTAATGATGGAAGAGTTTGGTATCGCCGAGATGAAACGAAGTTTGCTGGGTCCGCTTGTTTTAAATAAATAAACCATGGTAAGGAATACATAATGTGCTGCCCAAAATCGTGGAGAGTGGGAGAAGGGGTAGGGAGGGAGGCCTTTGCCTTGCAGTGGGACACGTATCATAATATTATTAAGAAATACATATCATATTAATACGAATTCCGATCTCAACCGAATTCGATCCAATTTAGCCATATGGATGATTTCGAACTCATCCGAATTCGATTTCTATTCTTCTAAGCTAGTTAATTGTACGTTTTGTTTTTCTACCATGAAATTAATAACTAAGTTACTTATCAGATATGGACGAGTGTGGACCCTTAGAGTTGGGATTCACAATATGCACGTACCCAGGTCTATGATGTAGGGGCGCACGCGGCGGCCCTGCGAGCCGTCGGGGCGCTCGAAGGGCGTGGCGCGGAACTGTAGCGCGGCGTGCTGCTTGCTTATGGAGGGGTGCTCCAGCGGGATGTCCGCCACTTTCTTGTCGCGGCCGATCAGGAACGCGGATTGGCGGTGGATGTACAGGATCGGGAGAGCCTTGTCGCCTTTGAACGGGTAGAACCTAGAAAAAAAAACTATATTTTTACGTGTCTGCAGATTTTAAACGCGTTCAAGTGTGGATATTAGACAACTTAATCAACTTTAAGACCAATATAAATTACAATTGTAAAAAGACAACTGTGAACCTGTGACAGACGAGGAACCCCTACGCTATCCGGGCGTATGCCTATACCACTCGGCCACCGTCACATTAACAAGCCTGTTGAATTTTTGCAAGTGCTTTTTAACGCGTAGGCTGCGTGACATCATCAATGTTGTGAGATTGCACTTTAACTTTAATACCATTGAAATAGAGAAGAAGCGGCAATATAGTGGTAGTGAGCGTGGATAAGCTAGTCCCCGCCTGAGGTGCGTGAGCGGCGCCGGGAAGGGGTAGGCGCGAATGTCAAAGTGCACACGTGACGTATAACCAACGAATAATTCAAAAATAGAACGTCATTTTGTATGAAGTATTAGACAAATACCTCTAACCAGAACTTAAGACATTGTGAAACAGGCATGAACTTCAGTAAGGGCCTGTTTCACCATCGACAAATAAGCACCAACCAACAAGCCCTTGACGGTGTTCTGGTCGGCCGTCAGCTTGCCGGAGAGGCCGCGGTTTGGTTTCTCCTTGCTGCTCTGTGTCTTCTTTCAAACCTATTAGTTACCTCCACCTCCTCTTCGGCTGCTTCGCGTCCTCCGGCTGCGTGTACTTGATGACGACGCCGTTGACGGTGTTCTGGTCGGCCGTGAGCTTGCCGGAGAGGCCGAAATTAGGCTTTTCTTTGTCGCCGGCCGCTTTGCCGTCTTCTTTCTTCACGTCCGTCTTGCCCCAGCTGTATTCCTTGTTATCATCGGCGTTGGCGAACCTAATAATAAAATAAACATGTTTTAGATTCAGATCTATTTTATGCTGGTAAATGATAGTGAATAAAACAGAGATAAGATTTAACATACTGAAGTTCGAAGTACGGACTGAATACTGGTAGAAGAGAATGGGGGTTTTACTTACTTACTGTACACGTCTAGAATATGATAAGTATAACGAAATAATGTATCATTGTGCATTTATGCATTATATTGTATTGCTAAGTCTATTCGCTTATTTAATTCGCCTGTCTCATTAAAGTTGATTTATTTATGTACAATCCACAAAATCTTTATTAAAGCGTAAACGTTTTTTGAGATAGTGGTATAAATTGCATAGACGTACTATACGTCAATATTCGAAGCAGGGAAAAATAGGCACACTTTATTGAGAGACCTTTTTTAAAGCTATTCAAGGTACAATAGAAAATTCTGAAGTAAGTGCTTACGATGTAATGATGTCTACACGGCAATGATATTTACCTAGACTTCCGTTCCCTGGGCTTGTCGTCGGCGCGCGGGGCGGAGCGGTCGCGGGTGGAGGGGCGGGCGCGCGAGTCGCCGCGGGGCCGGCGCCGCTCCTCTTCCTCGCCTCTTCGCTTCTCGTGGTAGCGGCTCGGGGGACTGCGCGAGCGGGAACGCTCTCTGCGAGTTTGAGAATACGTGGTGAAGATTATATCGATCGATCAATGTATCAATAATTTTTGGAGTATTTATCAATCAATCAATGGCCTTTTCGTCTATTTCAGACGATTTATAGTTTGTAATATGAGCGCAAAGTATATACCAAACAGGGTAGGAGCCAAGACGCAGCCCTGTCGCACACCCAAGGAGACACTAAAAGGAACAGATGAACTGCCATTAAAAACAACTGTGCCTTTCATGTCCTCGTGAAAAAAAAATTACGAGGCTCAAGAGTTTCGACGGGCCCGTCACCGTATGAGTGCGTCCGTATCCATATCACTGCACCGCACTCGAGCGCTGTGTACAAGCCCTCCCTTCTGACCGTATCGAAGGCCTTATTAAGATCAATGAACGCAATACCTAGTAGTTATAGGTATGTACGTTTAGCAGATTTTAAGCTTAAATTACTGAATCACTATAACCTACCTTCAAGGCGTACAATAATAGTTTCAATACTAGAATTTATAATAATTTTGTACATAGTATTATTTCAGTACAACATATTTAATGAAAATTAGACATGACATAAAAGTTTGAAATCTTTTACAACGTAATCATAACATAACATTTGAAATAGCATATTTCAAGGAATAATTTATAATATTATATTCATCATCATCAGCCTATATTAGTCCACTGCTGGACATAGGCCTCCCCCAATGAGCGCCATAGCGCCCTGTCTTCGGCTTGGCACATCCAGCATCTACCTGCAGTCTTCCGCAGATCGTCGATCGATAATATTATATTACAAAGAATAAAAAACTTACTAATATGTGGTGATTTTGAATAGTAACATTTATTACCGCTAGTAAGAGATAATCTACTCACGCTTCTTGAGGTGGAGGCGGCTTGTCGGGGCGGGGCGCGCGCTCCCTTCGCGGCGGCTCCTCGCGCGGCCTGAAACACAATGCCATACCATCTCAAAACCCGACGCAAATAAAAACAATCTGTTGACGTTAATCGTCCACAGATTTTTATGTGAATTGTTGTGACACTGAATTTTAACGTAAGCAGTTGGAAAAGAAAAAAAAACGCAATTGCCTTCCATTTTTTACAGATTGACATTTATTCAGGGAATTTGAAGCCATATCACAGATAATAAGTTGCAAGTAAGGTTGATTCATATTACAGCAATAAATTACAATTTATTTATCGTACGTATCGTGTAGTCTCGGGCCCGTGATAGGGTCGCAGACTTCGAAAGATATTGTATTACAGTTTAAATCTGTGCTACGACCTCTGCCCGATTTATTAACGATGTATACTAGCATTAACACATCCATCGACATATCTCCATGATGAAGAACCAATTATTTTGACACTCCCGTAAATCGTTAACTTACCATATTTACATAAACGCTGATATGACGCGGGTATACCTACTAAAAATCATCCGTTCGTGGATATCTCATATCTATTATTACTACTATCAGATAAAAACAGTTGAATGTGGTTCTATTTTCCGGTGAAGTTGGATCCTTCATAATGGTATTTCAATCTGTGAATTCTGATTTTTACAGTAACAATTAGTGCGAGTTCTCAGCTTTATATTATTCTGATTTGATTCGATATTCTTGCGAGTCATAGCGAGTCCTTCTTAGATTTATACTATTTTCTTCGGATTTGTTATTTGTTTCCCATGCGGCATAAAACTCTCTTTTGATTCCAATTTTATGAGGTTATCTTTAAAAAAATGCAACAATAGCGTTTCTGCATTTCGGACAGTTGATAAGATATTGATTCTTATTTGGGTATTGCCATATCTTCATTACATCTTTTAGGTCTTCAGTTCTTCAATGTTTGGGTATGGCTAATAATAATAGTCAGATTTCAAGTAAAAACAGTTGCCCTCTAACCCGCAATCTAATCAGAAATTTTCTGTGTTCATAGAATTTATGAAGCATAGATAGACAGGTAGATCTTTGATAATTCGCCCTGAATTAATTCATCTTCTTTATCTGGTGTTAAATCTTCAATACCATTTTTGTAAGTCAAGACCATTATCGCGGATTATGAAGCTTTTCATTATGAACATCTCTTCTTTTATATTTTGATGAATTGTTCTCATGTTCCATCACCTTCTAAATAAGTTAGAATATCTTGACCGGTTCTTGATACCAAAGAAATAATGCAATTAAATTAGCCTTTGCGGATGATCAATTTCATTTAAAATCGCAGTAATAGTCTGCTTCTTGACATTGATGCGTGGGAATAAACCATAAAAAGGTTTTGTATGTAATAACAAAAGCACGTCATGTTATAGATGAAACTTTAGGTAGATCAAAGTAACCAACGAGTTATAGTCACGGTTTCGAAAAACAAACGAAAATTGTACTCTCTGAGACACTTCGTATCTAACTCTCAAATAATCAGTATTTTATTTCAGTGTTTGATTAATCTGAACACCTGATTCTCTTACACACATCTAGAGTAAGTATCTAAGGTGCAAACACTGAAACATCTTTGCAAAAGCAGCATGTTCTGATCAAATTCATTATAAGTTTCTGTAGATATTCTGTAAAAACAAATACAGTCATTTAACTTCGAGGTAAGCTTACAATCAGTTTGGCATGAGGCACACATGCAGTTTAAGTAAATACATTGTATTTTTAACTAGATCTGTTTAATCACTATTGAGGTGGAGTAAACTGAGCCCATTCATTAACTTAAAATGTATAAATATTTATTAATTTTAATTTTAGTCTGGTTGTGAAAACCTATTGACAGAAAATCTGAAGAGTAACATTACATTATTCAACGAGATTCCATATTACTAGCTTTCTGAACGAGGCTCGTCGCGCGCAGTATATAAGTATTACATAAATTTTAGCTCCACTTTAACATCTTGGATGTTGTGATTTAAAAATATAGCTAATTTTGTGAATAAATGGAAAACCGGTATTTGTTATTTTTTTTTAACCCTCTCAGGGGTCGTATTTCGTAAAATCCGGTCATGGCTAACAAATTGTTAAATTCGTTTTAGAAATTTTGTGATTCACGAATGAATGAGTGAGCTCTCAAAATTAATAATATTATGTCCATTGAAATAGTTTGTACCTAGTACAGAAAATATAAAATAAATATCTACAGATAGATAGTCTAACAATCTAAATTAAAGTACTCAATGGTTTAGTTAATTTTACATTTAGGCAGACTAAACAATATAATAAAAAAATATGAATTATAACAGACTACACACCTTTCAGTTGAATATCTTTCTTCATGGTATTTTTCTCTCTTGTCTGGGTACTCTCTTTGCCGGTAACGTTCAGGATCTGGATGGCCACGTCTGAGGGACACAAAATCAACATTACATATTTTTAACAGTTTCCAGTGATGGATCTTAATAATTTGATCATGAGTTTTTGAATTATAAATACCTTTCCCTATAATCCTTAGTTTCATCATATTCCCGACGTTTTGGCACTCTTTCTTCATATTGATTGTACCGATTATAACCTGTTAAAAATATTGTTGGTGAGACTCATGTAGTAGTAGGTAAAAATCCAACAGCACATAATAACTTTCATATAATTATCTTCTTTACAATAGTACTATGATTACCTCTGGGGTCTTCTCCTCGTGGGTTGTGGTGATTGGGTTCCCTTTGCTTTCTGTGATAATCATCTTGGGTTCTATGATCTTCATATCTGTTATGCCTATAAACAAAATAAAATAACGTAAACAAACATACAAACAAATACTCTATGTAAACCATGAAACTGTTAAGTATTTTTTTAACTTTTTCTATATTTTTTTTTATTGACATAATCTTCCCAAATAGCAAAGGTATAAAATACCAGTACCTTTTATACCCTTCAAAATCATGCTGCCTCCGATTATAGTCTTCATTTGTGTCATTGTAATGTGAACTTTGACCATACTTCTCTCTATTCTTATGTTCATATTTGCCTTGAGAGTATGATGCATATCTGCAAAACACATTTCATAATATTCTTAACAAGTAATACAAGATATAAATATTTCCCCCAATTATAGTTAAGAAGTAACAAATGAAGTGAAACTATGAGTAGTAAATACTCATGACTTTTAAAGGCATTTTTAACACTTCCTCATATGCTCTATCACATAACAAACTACTCATGATGTATTTTGTAGCAAGAGTAAGAAATAACCTGTCATCTTGTTCCCGTCCATACCGGTACTGCTGTTCCTCATATTGCAGTCTACGTTCTTTACTAGAGCCCCGATAGAAACGCTGCACCTCACGTTCCCTTTCATACTCTTCACCAGATTGTGAATGACGATACTCTTTCCTACAGGAATGTTGTTTATATTAATGATTTTTAATACAGTGGATTTCATTTATTACTACCTTGGTTGTAGTGACCATTTAGCTATAGTAACAATAAATCTAAGTCCCATGAATTAAAAGCATGCTACCTATATAGTCCAGTCCAGTCCTTGGTCCTAACCAAGGACTCAAACTCCAAGGACAATGATTTATTTCTTTCACAAACATTTCTTATCTTTAATTTAAATTCACCCAGATGATCAGCAACTGCAATGACCTTTATTTTTTGTTTATAGATATCAACTTAGTGGGTAGGTAAGTGTGTACGTTTTGGAGTTCAATTGATGGGAAGTTCCAGTGATATTCTGAGTAGCAACAGCATAAAGTAAACTTTTGAATAGTCTGGCAGCAAGTATCACATTCATTGTTAGAGATAAGTTGTGTGTCTTTCTTTAACTACCTTTTACCTTTGAAACAACTTCTTAGTAATAAAATTACAGGGATCCCTTCATCGGTGTGTTACCCGACATCCACATACTGACATACTGACAATCCACACTGTACTTATGAAAAAAAAAGTGGTGTAAATTTAAACACACCACAATTAAATATTATATAAATGAGCTTACTGATAATATGTGCGTGAAGGTTGACTCCCTTCTTCTGACTCAGCTCTTCGTTCCTTGACAACACTGTGCAAACGTCGTTCAACATGGACTTCTTCTAAAATACCGAACAAAAGAACCAACAATTATTGAACAATTCCGACTAGAAAATACCACGAATCCTTGCATAAACAAAATCATAGTTACCGACGTCACTGGCCGTAGAGCTTGGTGCACGCTTACTGTGTTTGTGCTTATGTTTGCGTTTTTTCTTTGGAGAAATCTCTCCTTCGCTTACTGAAGACAAGTCATCGGCTGAATTACTGTGTTGTTCAGAATCCGCACGCTTTTTCTTTTTTCCATGCTTCTTCTTCTTTTTCTTATGCTTGCGTTTCTTTGAACGCTTTTGATCATCTGAATCGCTATCAGAACCCGACGAATCGGCACGTTTTCGTTTTTTCTTGTACCGGTGCTCCGACACAGACGAATCTTCACTATCACTTGCAGAGGTGCTGCTAGATTGTTCACTGCCATCAGAAACTTCGGATTCTTCTGAAGAAGTCTGATGCCTTCGCTTTGACTTCATTTCGCGAATCACTTTTCCCAAAAACTGAACAGATTTCTGAAATGCAATCAAGAAAATCACCAAACCAAACCAAAAATCACACCACTCCACGGCCTGGAAACGGCCATAGAGATGACGTTTAGTTAGTCGGCACAACGCATTATAATCTATGCGAAAATCAGGATCCACTATTTGGCACAGACTATATGGAAAAAATATGTCAAAGCGCCGTCTAGTGATCAATATAAGAACTAAAAGAAATGTCTCTATGGAGGGTTCCAACTTTAGGTATACTCTCCCTAGACCTGGGGGAAAATCTTGGTGAAAGGAGAATTTTGTAGTGAAAATATTTACGAATAATTATGGATTTACTGAAATAAAATAAATAAAAAAGATGAAAAATAATCATTTTACCAATCAGAATTTTAGGCGAACTGAAATCTTGTTAGAATTATTAGTAATTTAAAAAAAAAAGATACTAAATCAAAAGCTGAAGTATTGGATATCAAGTATTTTATGTCTTTAAAAAATAATCAGGTGAAAAAATATATTTATACGTCAAATTTTGGTGATTTGTCAGATAACTTATTTATGAGTCATTTTATGGTTAGGGGTAAATGTAATCAGACGTGCTGGCAGCCCTATCTGTCAATGATTGAAAATTTCAAAATGGCCGTTTGTCTTTGTTTACTTAATTTAATTAATTCATTGTATTATTTAGCAGTTCCGTGATGCTATTACAAATGAAAGACTGTGTAAAAGAGCGTTTAATAATTCCCGTAAGTGATTAGTGTAAGACAGTATCGGTTGATTTCGTACAAGGATCAACAATGTGGATTTGTTTATTCACGTCAAGGTTAGTACTAACTTAATTAATTTATCGCTTAACATTCGGGCTGATTCTTATCTCTGATGCCTTATTTACTAAGTCTATACTTCTAGTCATACCGGCTAGTCGGGTGTCTGGGCCGGTTTTTATCGGTTTTGAGCACCTAACCTAACCCAACCTATAGTAGATGAAAATGTGTGTAAAAACTTTATCCAAAATGCTCTGCCACTGGAATATTTAACCAAAATTATAGCCAGACACCCGACAAGTGAGCACAAACTCTTAGGAAGCAGTATAATGGTAGCGACTACAGAAGTTTTGAAACTTAGCGGAAAAGTATTTGTTTACATTATGTTTATTTATTTTACACAGTAAGTGCTAGGTAAAATGTTATAATTCAAGTAATTTTAGATTGTATTAGTCGACTGTCATCTCACACCTTGTAAACGTTTATTGTGTAGGTTGGCCAACTTCATTACAAGAAAGAATATACAATACGGAACAAGAGAATATTATTGATTTGTGGTTTCTCATTATTTACACCTGAAGGAATCTGCTCAGGCCAGGGAGTTGAAATATTTCTTCAATAAAAAATTATGTAAGTTGTTCAAAAATTAATGTTTACTATTCTCTGTATTAAAAAGCAAACCTATTTATTACCTGTTAGAATAGTTAGTATTAAAACAAGTGTCAACACATTAAACTAAAGCGAACAAGTCTAGGTGTGTAGTTTTCCAAAGTAATAGTATGTTTAGAGTAATAATTACTAGCTTGTATTTTACTTTTTACAGATATTATTAAAAAATAACCTCAGTTTTGAAAAACATATTTTTTTTACTCCTGCCAGTTAAATTTCATTAGTGTGTTGAGTAGTCCAATAAATTGTTTGCTCTAGTTCTGATTTGATTATTATTTTTATGCTAAAAATTACCAAAAATATATTATACAGGGTAACAGTTTATACAGGGTGTAAAATAAGTATGAGTCAAATTCAAGGAGGTGGTTGTCAATCGAAAATAGATTACAGGTAAAATATTAAAAAAAATTAAAGAAGATTATGATAACAAAAAAAACTTTTTTCAAGTTTTATTTTTATTTTTACTGTATTAGAGACCGGACTCTTAACCTTGAATTCGGCTCGTACTTTATTACACCCTGTTAAGAATTTTAGGGATCCGTGGACACTTTGTACCTGATATCTACATTTTTCTTTCTTATACAGGGTGTAGATAAAAAGTACGAGCCAAATTTAAGGGGGTGGTTAAGAGTTGAGTCTAGCTAGAATATATGAAATAAAAAACTTTTTTTAAACGAGATGTTTTCGTTTGTATGGGGAAAATGCCAACACCTTATACATGACACTATAAATAGCGTATGTAAAGCTTTTTCAGTTTTAGACTGATTTCATAAAATTTTTGGGTAAATGTAGCATAAACGTTTAATGAATGCCTAATTAATCAGACAAATACCAATCAGTTGCTTAAACAGGCCGAAAGCGGAAAGCAAAATGGCATTTGACATTAACAGATTAGGTAAAATGACATTTGACATTGTCATATTACCTTTTTTTTTGCACGATTTGACATATTTTTGGAGTAAGTATAGACAGGAGGAGTTGCCAAGGTTTTTAAAACTTTATTATTTTATTACTTAAATTACCTAAAAATTGTGATTAAATTAAAACTACATAATTATGGTATGTCTAATTACATGTATTTTCAGCTATTTTTAGAGATACCGTACATAGTCTTGTCATTTTTTCAAACATCTCCTTTTTTTATATTTTTCGTTCCTTGAATGCGGCTCGTTCTTTTTTTTACAGCCTGTATTTGTGATGGTTGTATTATAATTAACAAATAACTTGGGAACTCATTATTTTTTCAGATGAATCCATTGGACAACAAGAAAATTTTGTATTAAGTTGTCTTGTCTTAGTTGAAATTATCTAATTATTTTTGTGGAAGCCTTTTCTTCGGCAAAATGAAAATAAGATTTTGCGACTGTGGTATTCATGGTACGTAATAACCCACAATAATTGTCATTTGCTACATATTGAACCTTACTTTCTCGTAATAAAGTTTTAAAGTAACTTATTAATATCAAACTCAGACTCATAAAACTCAGTTCCTACTTTCATAGAGCATTTTTTTTTTCAATTTTCATTTAATTCATAGACTTTAAATAAATATCATGCTGCATGCTATTTGTAATAAATATTGAAGATGCTGTGATTTTGTCTTTCTGAATGAATAATTAAATTGAATATTTCTTTGTTAAGGTTTTTTCCCACAGGCAAATAAATATTAAATATTCTTTGTAATATTTAATATTTATTTGCCTGTCACGTATAATTAAAAATAAAATGCTTATGCTTTGTAGAATCCTTTGTTTAAATTTCCGGAAAACAAAAATAACTGTTGTTTTAATAACGATATATTTTAATGAAAAACTGTTCATGTAAAACTTGATGGTATTGGTAGAAGAAAACATCTTTCATCTTTTTACCGACTTCAAAAAAAAGGAGGTATTGAATTCGACCTGTATGTATGTGATATAGTTCAAATTGAATAAAATTTGAGTATGTTGATCTGTTAAGGCTTCGAAACAAGTGAGCAAAGTTTCTAAAGTGTATGTATGTTTGTATATTTGTGTATATGCAGATTTCTCGAAAATGAGAAGTCATAGCGAGATGATAATTTATTAGTTAAATCAAGTATATTTCCGCTTAGGGTACAGTGTGAGTTTCATCATAAAACTGCCCAGTAGTTTTTGAGACCCTCTCAAAAACTACTGGGCAGTAAATAACTAAAAATCATGAAATAAAAAAAATAACAAATTAAACCTCTTATAAAAAGCAGGCTTTCATATTAACTGACTTTTTTGTAGTTTTAGTATTTTTTTGGTTTCCTTCCAGTAACGTAGGTGTCTTTAATTAGTTGTCCACATCACTGGTACACTTATAATGATTATAATAGATTTGAAGTCAAAAGAAACGAAAAATAGATCAAGGTTATGGCAAATAGTAACTTCAAATTATACGTAAAACCCATACTATTATTTTACTACAATTACTGCTTTCTATGTATTCATAATACAAATTTATTGGAACATAAAATTTTCAGTGTATTTAATTAGCTGACCACCACTGTATGTGATATGGTGGAATAAGATAATATTTGAGTATATTAAAACGCATTCGTCTTGTATTTAGAAAAACAATTTTTTTGGAGTCGATGCTTGATATGTGTAGATTAATGGTGTACTTACGCTTGACATTTTTTTTTAAATCTTATTTCTTAATATTTTTTGCTTTACACTATTATCGCAATTAAGTCTCTAAAAGAAAGAAATCAGGATTGGAAAAAAAATAAACTATAAGTCAAGTAGCTCCAAAATTTTTAAAATTGGAATAGTACATAATGGGGTCAAAGTTGTTGCAATGGAGCTCTCCCATCGCCTCTTAAAAGGATCCGGTCTAATTACCATCAACCCTGTATATAACAGTGCAGTAGTCAAGATAAATATGCCTTAAAGTAATATTTTTTCTAACAGGACTCAATCTGGACGTGTCATTCATCAGTTAGCTGCACAATGGAAACCAAGTCCGAGGTGGTGCTGTTCTTCGACCAACTATTCAACTGTGTTAACGGCGCGACGGGCTCTGTCTGAGCAAGAAAAATACGAAGACCATCTCTGATTTTATCTGAAAGCTATACAAAAAGCTATCTCTTGCCATTTGTCTGTTTAAAATTAAAGCATTGCGTTTGTTTAACCCCGACGCAACTTAAAAAGAGGTAGTATAAGTTTGACCGTGTATTATGTCTGTCTAACTCTGTCTAATTGCTGCAATGTCTATCAAAATGATATATCTAAATATTATGTCTATATATTATGCGAAATAGGCGTATTTTTGGTGTATTACATTTAACGTCATAGCAATTCCGTATTGTACTATTCAATCTGCATTATATTTTATTGTATTTTTTTTAACCAACAATTATAGTTATTCAGTGTTTCTCAACTGTTTTTCTTTCAGGATTTGTCACATTAGATGTGTTCTGCGGTCAGGTCAATGTTCTCATAATAATGTGGGCTGAAATCACTTTGACCTGATCGCAGAACACATCCAGTGTGACAAAGCCTTTTCCTGAGCAAAAAATAATATCACGGTTTAGTAAGTACCGTTAATAAATACCTATTGGATAACGATAACGTTACATTAGTGAGCAAGAATAATATAATCTATGCCAGAGAAGCCATAATGTGAAAAAAATTTATGTCATTCTTGGTGAGCCAGCTGTCAAAATATCTCACTAACTTAGGTGCCCACAAAGGAGCGTTTCCTATCTGTCTTTAGACATACTCTTACTAATCTGTGCACCACTCCAATCAATCATCAAGCGAAACGAATGAGTGAGAATGAACGAATAACGATTGATAGTACGTCACTTGTTGACTGACAGACAGTAACCGGATATCACTGATCATGTAATCTTTTTTGCCGGATATACAAAGGAATGTTGTCTATGGTTAGATTCATTCTTCTTGCTTGTGGCAACACTTTATCGCACAGAGTAGAGGCGTGGTGGAGGTGGGTGGGTGGCTAAAAGTAAGGAACCCAAAAGCCGTTACCTCCTTTATTTAAAAAAAATAGAGCAACTGTTTTACTTGTGTCAACTTTCTGTCAGTCAGTCATATCATATTATACTGTCCATACTCTTACTAATCTGTGATACTGTCATACAAAAATAAAATATTTGTACATGTTGTGTTGTGTTGTGCTAAAAGAATTCGAATTTTAATTAATTAAGCACCGTTTTTAATGTAATTTAGTTCTTGCATATCTATTATGGCAGTCTTAAACTTAATCAAACTGATTTAAGATGTAACCAAATAACAAAAAAACACAAATATTGTGAGAAAGTTATCGTCTCACCGTATCATAAGAAAGAGATGTATTTTACTTCTTCTTTATATTAGACGATACGTTATCATCGCAACAATGGCTACACGGAAACGTAGTGGTTCTGGATCGAAAAGACACCTAAAAGAAAAGGTCGTACAAATATACGAGTCATTTTTTAGAGGTGAAGATTTGACTAGTGATAACCCCACTTTTTGGGATGAATTTTTCCTTTTGAAACCGAAGATCCCCCAGTTGGAAGCTGAAATTCACAAATTGTCAGTAGAGCAGCTTATGAATATGAAAGACAGTATAAATTTACTTGTTACCCAATGCATTGAAATGCTAGGACAGGAACATCACATAAGGTAGTTTTTTACCATTTCTTTTTAATTTAATGGACAAATCTCATGTTTACGCTTCAGTTTACACTATTAAGTTTACAATTTGTTTTACTTTAAAAGTACGACTAGTTATTTTCTTCATGTTGCAGGCTTGTATATGCTCTTCAAACTCTGAGCGCTCTTCTAATCACTATGTATCAAAGAGTAGCACAAGATTCAAATGTCGACATCAAGGCACTGGTTATTGGGCTTGATAATGCTGATGATAAAATGCAGAAGTTATTTGAACACTGTAGCACCATTTTGTCAGGTATAAAAAATAAGTGATTTTGTGTACAAGAGCTCTTACTTAAATCTTTAATCAAATTGTTAAAAAAAAACTTTATTCATGATTTTTAGGTGATGTTCCTGAAAGCTTGAAGTCAATGGTCCTGAAATTACTACTAATTATAACAACTGGAATTGACAACATTGATGAAAACCCCTTAGTAGACTATTTAATGCAAAACTCGTTGTTTGAACCGTTGATTCAGTTACTTTGTACATCCACAGAAAGGCAACAACATGGTAAGTATTCATAACAATATATGATCACATTGAATGAACAAAACACATAATTTGTATACATTTGCGAATCAATATTTAATGATTAATTTGCTTTACAGGTTATGATGTTGTTATTCTGTTGATGTTTCTGGTGAATTACAAGAAACAAGAGTCTGCAAACCCTTATGTTGTGAAGCTCTCCATCCTTGATGATGAATTGGCCTTGAATGGGTAATTTTTGTATTTGGTGCAGTATTTATCTTCAATAATTTATTGCCTTTGTTACAACTTTTTTTTTAATGTACATGTTCAGTTAAAGCTCTTTATACACAAACACTAAGTAGCAGCATATACATTATAAAATATCTCAGATACATAATTAATTGTTAAAAAAGCATTGACCCAGTCCAGCCACATTTCTGGAAAGTTGTAATTTGTAGGTAGTGTATGTATATATGTTACAGTCAAAACCCTTAACCACTCAAAATCCTTATTTACTGGAATAAGGTAGTTGACTGAGGGTGTCAGTCAAAACCCTTATTGACTGATTTTATCTGACGAAATCAGTCAATAAGAATTTTGACCAACACCCTTGGTCAATGTGTAACATTTAAAACTTTTTTCAGGTATGGTCAAGTTATAACAGCTACACTAAACGATTTTGTAATGTCAACATTTGGGGGCATGCAGGGGGGAGGGGGCGGCGGCGGCTGGCTGTCCTCTCTCACCAGCATGGTAGGCGGAATCTTCCTCACCAGTGATGAGACACAGCCTGTGATCAGGGGTCAAAGGAATAGGTAAATACTTGAATTTTAATTCTAGGATCCTTGTATGGAGTCACTAAAAGAATAAGCTAATAATGAAGGAAAAATCTTCATAAACAAGTAGTAAACAGTTTTACATACCTCAAATTGTATAGGTAGTTGCAATGCAATTGAAGTACAGCTCTGTAATTAGATTACTAAGATCATTACAAATGGTTTTTTATACATATACATACTATCTTGAATGAGGCAGTGAACATACCTATAACAACTTATATTTCTTACAATGCTTTGTATTTTATAGTTTCTAACATAAGTCCTAGACTGCCAAATTTAGATGAATTTCTGATATTTTTTACCATATAATTTGGTGAAATCATTGCAATTGGTATTGGTAATTAATTAGTAATTGGGGACACCCAGAGAAATCTCCGGGAAAATTAACTCTATGGACAATAACAAATCCCCGGGGTATGACCTCATTGATAGTCCTTGAAGAACTACCACGCACGGGAATAGTCTTTTTAACAATCCTTTTTAACGCCAAACTCAGAGTCGGTAATTTTCCAGACTTGTGGAAAGTATCACAAGTTATAAAGATACACAAACCTGAAAAACCGGTTCACAAAATCACGTCTTATAGACCAACAAGCCTCCTTTCGGTGATATCGAAGTTATTTGAGAAGTGTTTGTTGGATAGAATGACTAAATTTCTAAAGGAAAGGAGAATCATTCCAAACCATCAATTCGGATTTCGACAATAACACGCCACGACAGAGCAAGTCCACAGAGTCTGTAGAACAATAAGAATAGCTTTTGAGACAAAGGAATACTGGTCATCTGCATTTCTGGGCATAAAGCAGGCTTTTGATCGAGTCTGGCATAAAGGACTGCTGTATAATATCAAAACCATGCTACCACACACCTACTTCGAAGTTCTAAATTCCTACATTACTAATAGAATATTACAAGTAAGGGAAAATGACTGCACATCAGGCTTTTATTAAATCTCTGCGGGTGTACCGCAGGGTTCCGTGCTCGGGCCGGTACTCAGCACTCTCTTCACGTGCGACTTGTCCCAGAGCCCAGAGGTGACAATTGCCACTTTCGCCGATAACACAGCTCTGCTTGCTTTTGATAAAAGCCCAACCCAAGCGTCGGCAACCTTACAAAACAGCCACAGAGATGTATGAATAACCGTTCTTGTAAAACGTGCGAACACAAAAAGCGCGACGCTTCCCGTCGAAGTGGTTCATGGCTACCAAAAATCCACGAGTGTCACTATCCAATCACGCTAGGCTCCCCCCGCCCACGCGCCACTTACCCCGCCAAAAAAGATAACGCAATATGCACGTTCTATAGCGCCACCCTGTAGAATTGCAATCAGCATAACATTATAAAATTGTGCCCCTGTTACGTTGAATGGCACCCAACTTCCACATAGTGCATCAAATATTTGGGGATGCACTTGGATCGACGGCTCACCTGGAAGAGGCATATCACATCAAAACGAGACGAGATTAATCTTAAATATAAGGGTCTCTACTGGCTTCTAGGCATAAACTCAACACTGGATATTGGCAAAAAACTCCTAATATACAGGATGTCCTAAAAGCAAAGGATGATCCGTAACTGAAAATAGGTCACGTTATGGCCTATTATATGCCAAAAAAATACATTTTGTCAAAATTACCATTTTTGGTTTAGATGTCTCAATCTTTTGTGAGCTTAAAAAATGTAACAGGTCTTGAAAAAGTTATCATTTATGGAATTGGCATGATATTTAAGGAGCGAAGACGAAATTTTCAAAAAAATATGAAAAGTTCGAGTATCTCGAAAATGGTGAGACTTTTACTTGAAAAAAAAAATTGTCTTGAATAGGCCATAACGTGACCTATTTGCATCGTCGATCTCGAAACCATACGTCTGACTAAAAAAGCGACGTGATATACCTTTATTTGACTGATAGCCAATTGGGGGCTACTTAAATAAAAAAGCTGGCTCCAAAGGGAGAAGCACCTTACTCGACACCAGAAACATCTCATCTGTTTATAGTCGAAAAGACTGTTGCAAGATGGAAGTCTTAAATTAAACAAAATAATAATAACAATCGGTACAACATGCGAATGCGAATTTCAAAGAACGTTTCAAGTTTAATTAGAAGCGACAGATAAAACGACGACACAACGAATATACGAATACGGTTTAACTTATGTTGCATTTCTCACCAGGACGAAAATAGATAGAGTCTCATTTAAGTGTTATTTCGTACAGCGGTGGCGAGGAGGGCATGCTGCTGGCGCTGTACGAGGCGGCGCACCTGAACCGCAACTTCATGACGACGCTCGCGCACTCCTCCTCCGCCGCCGCCGCGTCCGCGCCGCCCTCGCCGCCCGCCACGCTGCCGCCGCACCAGGTGACTGTATGAGTAGTACTGTAGTACTGTTGACAGCGGGGGCAGGGAGGCATGTGCTGGCGCTGTACGAGGCGGCGCACCTGAACCGCAACTTTATGACTCCGAATTAGGGTGTCTCTTCGAGAGTTCTCGAACCGCAAATTCCCGGGAAATTTTGCGTTGCACGAGACGAGAAAAAAGTGGTCGAGAAATCGAGACTTATGACAAAAATTTTAAAAACTTAATTACGGTTACGCTTGATCGCGGCTCTACCACGCGGTGTATTGATACAAAGACTAAACTAAGGTACCTGTACCTTACTGTTACTCGTTATTATTAAGCTAGTCGTTATTTTTTGTACCTAATTGCAAAACTGTCGTTATATGTTACATACTTGCTTGAAAAGTTTGTAGTACAAACAGAGACTAAAGTAAGTTATTTAGTATGTAAGGTACTAAGTTTAATTGCCGTGACATGATGACGTTGTTTTTAGAATATTTTTTTGTTTTTTCCAAAGAATAATAATATTTAGCCCTAAAATTGTATTTGTTGTTTCCTTTAAATGTATTTTTTGATAATTTATGAAGTGTCCAAAAGTATTTTATGTGATATATTATTCTTTATCCTCAGAGCCCACCAAACCTGGCACAGATACAAGCATTGGACAATGAGCAGCCAACGAATCTTTTAGTGACATTTTTCCAATATTGGTAAGTTTCACACACAATATTTCTCAATTAATAGTACTAACTTTCAATCTCAATCTGACTAAAATACATGTTTGTTTGTTGTGGTAGTGGGTGGAAACTATTTACAACTGCTTTTGTTTCCCAGTTCCATCGTAATGGCGGACACGAGAACGGAAGCCAGCATAAATAAATGCAGTTTATGCTTCATCACACTAACTTGTATTGTGGAGGAACAGTTCGCTAACTCTATAATGCATGACCAGAACCTTACTTTTAAGGTAAGAAATAAACTATTTTATTCAGGCATATATTTGTTTTTTTTTTTTGTTTTGTCACTATTCAAACTTAATATCATAAAATACATTTACAGACCAGACAAGTGTGTCAGACAAGAAATCGAACCCTGTGTCTTACGCTATCCGGGCGCATAATACCTATAACACTCGGCCACCGACACATTGGCGAGCCTGCTAAATATTGCAAGTGTTTTTTTTACTCGTAGGCTGCGTCATCCCATCAATATTGCAAAATTGCTCTCTCAATCTCAACAGCCATAGGCTGTGGGTATAGGCATGCGCCCAGGTAGCGTACAGAACAGGGTTCGATTTCTTGTCATACACAGTTGCATTTTACAAGTGCTATTTATAATATTTAGTTTTTACTGGTGACTAATATAGTTTTACATTTGGCAGGTGCAGTTGTACAGACTTCCAATGAGGCATAGAAAAATAGTTCCCGAAGAACCACCTTCACAGCCACTAGCGTCAACATTGATTGGTGAGTCGATTTTGTATCATCATCTATTCTAAGATACTATTCTCAATGGCCAAATGTGAAATTAATTATCATCTAAAGAAGTATGCAATGAGCAGTTTTCTTGTCATGAGATGGTAATATCATCTAGAGATGGCGCTAGCGACACTTTAGGAACTACCTTTTTAAACTTCATTTAAGTTTTATAACAGAGACTAATTGCTTTTCGCCAACGTAAATATTAAATAGTAAAACAATATTAAAGTAAACCTTAAGTACCTAAAGGACATAATAATGCCAAAAAATAAGTACCCTAATTAATCCATAAGTCATTAACGCATTTTAAAAATTTTTAATTACGCACTTTTTTTTCTTTGTCTATGGTTTTCCGCCAACGTGAAAAAAATGTTCCTAAAGTGACCCTAACGCCATCTAGTGACAGCTGTAAAAACTGCTCATAGTGAAATCAAGAAATATTAAATTTCCTGGCTTTTAAAATATTTGAATGTCAGTAAACTTTTTTCAGATCTACTGGTAGAGTTCATAATGTGCCACCTACTAAAGAAATTCCCCGGCGAGCTGTACCAACTGTGCGTGGGCGTACTTTTGCGCTTGCTCAGCTACCAGAAGCGATGTCGAGTGCGTCTGTCGCGCGACTGGCGCCCTCTGTGGGCCGCGCTCATTGCCCTCCTCAAGTTTCT